>JALIGW010000005.1:9892500-9937500 GCA_023053685.1 Diadophis punctatus similis
TGCACCGGAGATGAATTCCTTGTGTGTCTGATCACACGTGGCCAATGAAGAATTATTCTGTTCTGCTCTGCTCTGCTCTGCTCTGCTCTGCCCTGCCCTATCCTATCCTATCCTATCCTATCCTATCCTATCCTATCCTATCCTATCCTATCCTATCCTATTCTATCCTATTGCTGAGCACTTTGTGTCTTGACTTATGACCACAACTGAGCCCCAAATTTCAGTTGCTAAGCAAGGCAGTTACAGTAAGTGAACTTTGCCCCATTTTATTACCTTTTTGCCACAGTTGTTAAGCGAATCACTGCAGTTGTTAAGTGAATCATGCAGTCGTTAAGCAAATCTGCCTTCCCCCATTACTTTGCAGGTCAGAAGCCAGCTGGAAAGGTTATAAATGGTCATCATATGACCCTGGGTTCGGTGCAACTGTCTTCAGTACATGCCAGCTGCCAAGCGCCCACATTTTGATCACATGACCATGAGGATATTGCGACCCTTGTAAGTGTGAAAACTAGTCATAAGTCACTTTTCCCAGTGCCGTTGTAATTTCAAAAAGTCACTGTAAGTTGAGGACTATGTGTATTTTTCAAGCTGGTTTTTAGAATGTTTCTCAAAACTAACCCATGATAAACTCCTGCATCCAGTAGTGGGCTACTGCTGGTTCAGACCGTTTCAGTTCCGGCCAGTGGCTGGGCCCGCTTACCCGCCCTTGCGCTATTCCGTCCTATATTATCGCCGTTTTTTGCATGCCATGCTCACATTTTCAGTTCTGGGCGAATCGGTTGTTACAGTATGTGACGCCCACCTCTGCCTACATCCATGTCACATATGGCATAGCAGACTAGTGTGCCGGGATGGGCATGAACATATGCGGAGGGAGGATTGTTCAATGAAAATAAAAGATCCTGAAGAAATCAGTGGTTCACAGTATTTAAGCTCACAGCATAGCTCTGTGCCTCATAAAGAAGCTTAATGAGTTATACTTTTCTTCTGTGGAGGAGTTTTCAGGGGGGAAAGAGATTGTGTTAAAAACAGAAAATGGACATGGATTGCATGAGCAGGCTTTATGAGGAAAAATCTAATCTCCTCTTATTGGCCTTTCCTCCTGTTATCCAGGAGCTGGATAACATCCTGCATTTTGATGGAAGAACAGGACGTCTCCAAAAATTCAAAACAAAAAACAAGAAAGCACTTGAGTCGGCCTCCGAGACACAGTAGTATGCATCTATGTTATTATTATTTAATATTTTAAAATTGTTGGCTAGAGAACCAGGAAAAAGAACAGCAGGTTAACCATTTTCCTTTAAATATTTTTTTCTTCTCAAAATCATGCTCTGATAGTTTGCAGTCATCCAAGAGGAGAAAAAAGATAAAAGTGTGATCAGACCCTCACATAGCTGATAAGATCAAGCAAAAACAATATGAATTTCAATAAGAATTATATCTCAGAGGACCTCTCATGGACTATGAATGTAAACATGCTCGTGAAGAAGGCTCAGAAGAGGCTGTACTTCCTGAGAATGCTCAGGAAGATAAATTTATCTCAGCATCTACAGTTGTCCTATTATCACAGCACCATTGAGTGTGTCCTGACATATGGTATTCTAGCATGGCATGGAAGCAGCTCTGCAGCAGACAAAAAAGCTCTACAGAGAATAATTACAACTGTCCAGAATATCATTGGGCTCCAGCTACCAGCCCTGGACGATATCTCTGCATCTCGCTGTTCTAGGAAGTTGCACAATATTCTCAGAGACTCTTCTCATCCTGCTTACAATCTTTTTGAACTGTTGCCTTCTGGCAGAAGATACAGAACAATTGAAACTCAGACCAAACGCTTTCTGAATAGTTTTTATCCTAGAGCTATAATTGCACTTAATAATGAATTGAAGGGTCACCATCAGTGAGCTGTTGGATAGTATTACTTGGTCTGTTGTATGGATGTTTGAGTGGTTCAGGGTGGGGAATTCGTGGCGGGTGGGGATTGCTATGTGTGTTGGGACTGGTCTTGAAGCGTTATGTGAATTTTGTTGTATGGGTGTACTGTGTATATACGTACAATGACAATAAATTATTATTATTATTATTATTATTATTATTATTATTATTATTATTATTATTATTATTATTATTATTATTATTATTATTATTATTATTATTATTATTATTATTATTATTATTATTATTATTAATACAGACTCTTAGAAACTACAGTATAACAGGAATTTCTTAGCTTCCTTTACAGTGAGTTAAATAAAGCAGAGTATCTTGAAATGTTTCTTTTCCCTAATGTCTCCCCTTCTCCTGGGCTACATTGACATGTCTGCCACCTGACTTGGCTCCCAGATCTCTAATAGTACCTTTCCACACAACCTGGTGATCTTCAGATAGTACATCATTTCAGAATTGTAGCCCCCAGACTTGAAAATGGATTTCTGCACAGAAGCTGACAGTCTTGGTATTTATGCAGAAAATAATGTGGTTCCTTCCTAGGCAGCAACTGGTGAAGCAGATCCCTACTCAGTATGCATGCATGGCTGGCTCAGGAATTCTGGGAGTTGAAGTCCACAGGTCCTCAAAGAACCATAGTTTGGCCACCCCTGCCCTACTGGATTCATTTTTGGGTTGGAATACTGCTAGTTCAGAGTGAACCTTACTTCTCCCAGCTTCCTGCTGCTCTGGTTTCACCTGCTCTCAAGCAATCAGCATTGCAATCATGTTTTCCTCCAAAACAGTTGGGATGGTGGCTTGGTTAACTAGGGGAGTGGAGTCAGATTGCTTGGAAAAGACCATCCTAAGAGGGGAATTCTACTTACTTAAGCCCAGTTAAACCTAGGCAAGGAAGCCATTCCTGCTTCCATGAGTTCAGCACCACTAATGCAAGTCTTTAAAAGGGGAAAAAACATTAGTTTGTGTGAAGAAGGAAATAAGAGTGCAAGATGTACATTTGATATTCCATAAGACTGACACAAAAGCAAGAAATAAAAAAAAAAGACAGAGACCTGAGCAAGACCCATCCAGTCTCTCTGGCAATCACAATAGCAGCCTGGGAGGCCCAGAGCCCTACAGCCATAGAGAAGGAAGGAGTATTTAATGGACAACTATTGCAGAGTAGGCTTACAGTTCTTAAGGACTCCTTCATACAACATGTACTTTTTCTTCCCATTTTCCCATAGAAAACACCTCTTTCGTAATCGATCCCTGGCAATGTAAAAGGTATTCAACAAGGAATATGGATGCCAGAGCAATTACCAGAGCAATATTACTCTTCTCTATATATACTAATGACTGGATCTCCAGGGAACCTCTGTTTAAGTACTGAAGTTTCTAGATGATACAACAGTCATTGGCCTTGTTCAAACCAGTGATGAGTCTACATATGGATAGGAGATTAAACAACTGGCCCTGGGGTGCAGCCGGAACAACCGGAGCTGAACATGCTTAAAGCTGTAGAGATAGAGTAGATTTTAGGAGGAGCCCTTTTATTCTATCACCTCTTACTATTATTTGACAGCACAGTATCAGCAGTAGAATCCTTTAAGTTTTTGGGTTCTATAATCTCCCGGGATTTGAAATGAACACCTGACATTAGAACTGTAATTAAAAAGGCACAGCAAAGAATGTTCTTCCTGCGTCAACTCGGGAAGTTGAGACTGCCCCAGGAGCTGTTGATACAGTTCTGCAGAGGAATTATTGAGTCTGCATTTGTACAATCTATAACTGTCTATAACTATTTGATTTGATACAGCAACCAAACAGGACAAATACAGACTCTAGTGGATAGTTAGGACTGCTGAAAAAACTATTGCAACCAGCCTGCCTTCCATAGAAGCCCTGTATATTGTGCAGGTTAGGCTAAGAAAACATTTATACCCCTTATATCCTGGACATAAACAGTTTCAACTCCCCTCTTCAGGACCCCGCTATAGGACAATGTCTGCCAAAACAACTAGACACAGGGACGGTTTTTTCCCCTTCTGCCATCACTCTTCTGAACACCTAATTCTCACAGTACTGTTTTACGTCCAAGGTATATTTACCTATGGGGTATGGCTGTAGCATTATTATTATCCTTCTCATTTTCTTTACTACCCCCTCTTTTTGGTATCATTATTATGATTATAATGGTAATGGTAAGAGAACACCTGTCTGACCTTGATGAATATAAATCACCGGGACCTGATGGATTACATCCCAGAGTTCTGAAGGCGCTGGCAAATGTTATCCCATTGTATCATATCTTTTTAAAAAAATATGTATAAATATTTTTATTGTTTTTTATCATGCATTTCCTTTCTACGTTGAGCAGTGTGCTCTCTACATGTCCAAGATGTTAACATCATCGTCATCAATACACACACACACACACACACACACACACACACACATATATATATATACATATATACACATATATACATATATACATATATGTACACACACACACACACACACACACACACACACACACACACACACACACACACACACACACACACACATATATATATATATATATATATATATATATATATATATATATATATTAACAAATATGCAGTAACACATAAACAAATATGTGATAACATCCATCATATTGTAACATACATTGTCTTCCATTATGGTGTCGATTATATAACCATCAAGTAAAAAAATGTTTAAAAAATAAATTACTTGTTTGTTTTCCTTTCTCATATAACCATATTTCACTCAATTTTACAATGACAGTCCATCTCTTGCCATCTTCCTTCCCTCCCTTCCCTTCTCCCCTCCCCTTCCCTCCCCTCTTTCCTTCTCCTCCCTTCTCCTTCCCTCTCTTCTTCTCCTCTTTAAAAAAAACTCACTACATTATCATTAACTCCCAGACAACAACCTTCTCCCGTGATAAAATCATTGAAATCTCAAGAGATGGCCCTGAGTTCAAATACAGTGACTGCTCAGTGGCCCCCCGATTCTGCAGAGTCATTTGTAAAAACAAAACCAGCAAACGCAAATTTATTCACATAATAAATTCCCTCGCCAAAACTGACACTAACTACAAGAAACTTCGCTCTAGTCTTTGTTTGTATTCATATACACGTTTGACAAAATTAAATAAATAAATAAATAAAAAGCAAGGTTTTACACCTGGGCAGGAAAAACCAAAGGTACAAGTACAGATTAGACGAAACCTGGCTCAAAAACAGTAACTGTGAGAGGGACCTTGGAATCCTAGTGGACGATCACTTAAACATGAGTAGGTAGTGTGCAGCAGCAGCAGGCAAAAATACAATTCTTGGTTGTATAAATAGAGGCACAGAATCAAAATCTCGTGAAGAACTACTTTATAAAGCCTTAGTAATATCACACCTGGAATACTGCATCCAGTTTTGGTCACCACATTGCAAAAAAGATGTTGAGACTGGAAAAAGTGCAAAGAAGAGCAACTAAGATGATTAATGGCCTGGAGGCTAAAACATATGAAGAACAGTTGCAGAATTTGAGTTTGGCTAGTCTAGAGAAAAGAAGGAGTAGGAGGGACATGATAGCAGTATTCCAGTATTTGAGAGGCTGTCACAAAGATGAGGGGTCAATTTATTTTACAAATCACCAGACGGCAGGACAAGAAATAATGGATGGAAACTAATCAAGGAGAGAAGCAACATGGAATTAAGGAAAAACTTCCTAACAGTGAGGACAATTAACCAATGGAACAGCTTAAATTCGGAAGTTGTAGCTGCTTCATCACTGGAGGTTTTAAGAAGAAACTGGACAGTCACTTGTCTGAAATGGCATTGTGTCTCCTGCTTGAGCAGGGGGCTGGACTAGAAGACCTCCAAGGTCCCTTCCAGTTCTATTCTGATTGATTATTATTACTCTGTTGTTTTCCATGTACACTCAGAGCTTCTGCACCAGCTTCTGCACAAATTCCTTGTGACAAATCACACTTAGCCAATAAAGTATTCTAATTACTGAACTGATTAAAATAACTATTTGTAGAATAAGTACCTTATTTTTAAAATTAAGGGATTCCTTTTCTGCATACCAATTAACCTCTCTTATTCATAAATCACAGTTACACAAAAAACACCGTATTTTTCGAAGTATAAGACACACCTTAGTTTTGGGGGAGGAAAACAAGGAAAAAAGGCCTCTGCCTCCAAGCAATTTGCCAAACAGCAAACAGCACAGATGGTATACACTGTTTGCTGTGTATTTCTGTGCATGTGTGCTTGACCCATAGAAATAGCAAAAAATTGGAGAAATGTACATTATGCCAGAAAGTTTTCTTAAATGTAGTCACACTAACTCCTCCTGATTATTTAAATAGATCTACTCCAAGGTAACTAAACTCTAATACTAAACAGGACACTGTTACATTTCAGACTATATTTATATAGAGCTGTTAAAATTAATAAAAATTTTGAAAGTATACATTATTATCTATTATTTAAAAGAAGATACAATAGCAAGAGCAAGCATTTATTTTAAAAAGCTTCTTTATTTTGTTAAGTTGTCTAGATGTACAGGGATCTCCAACCTTGGCACCCTTAAGACTTGTGGACTTCAACTCCCAGAATCCCACAGCCAGCAAAGCTAACAAAGCTGGCTGTGGAATTCTGGGAGTTGAAGTCCACAAGTCTTTAAATTGCCAAAGTTGAAGACCCCTGGCTCTAGAACAATAAAGCAGTCTTTAAAAAATAAGTCTAATAATTTGAACATTCTACAGACATTTATAGTTATTCACTTACTCCCTTCCATCCAGTTCAGCAGAAAATAAAAATCTGCGTGTCTCTTCCAGCTATTTGCCTCTTTGCAATTAGTTTCACTTTCATTTTCCCACGTGGCAAATCAGCTGTACATCGGAAAGCTGCTAGTAACTTGCTTGGCTTTACAGGCTCTTCCCTGTTTGCTGCAAACGTAAATTGCTGGAAGACAGAGGCAAAGGGTGGGGGGGCTACATTCGGTGTATAAGACTACCCAAGTTTTCATCCTCTTTTTGGGGGTAAAAAGGTGCGTCTTATACTCCAAAAAATACGGTAAATATATTTCCCTCTGTTTTTTCCAATGCAAACAGCAAAAAGAGGATGAGTGAAGAAAGGCAAGGGTGTCTGAGGAAGTTAAAAAAAAGTCAAGGTGATAGCCATATAGTGAGGCGAGCAGCATATAAATTTAATAATAAATAAATAAAAATTAATAAAATAATAGCAATTGAATACTGGGTAATTTTTCTATTGAAGAGCCAAGATTCCTTATTTCTTCTTAGTGTGCCAAGTCAGATCCATTTTACTTGGATGAAGCTTTCCAATGAAAAGGCTAGCAGATTAAGTTCAGCTGGTATTCGACTTCAAACAGTTCTATTTTGTGGTGATTTTAGGGGGTTTTTGGATTTGCATCTTTATTATTACATATGTTTTCATTGTTCACTATCTCAAACGCTACAGAATAAAGAAGATGAACTAAAGACAGAAATCAAGAATTCATCCAAAGGGTCTCAGCCAGGACGCTGTGAAGTGAACTCTGGTGGAAAGATTGCTATAATGTCAATGTATTATGAAGCACAAGTTTCGGGAAGATTTTATGGGTTTCGTTTCTTAGCCGGAAAAGAAAAGCTACAGAAGGTCATGGTTGTTTTGTGTAAATCTCTGTAATGCTGAGTTGGTTGCAACCTCAGAATAACTTGCTTCAGTCTATGGAATTAGTCCAAGCACTTTATCCAAAATCTGTTTGAAACATCTGTATCTTTTTTCCATTCACAGCTTTCTCAAAACCAAAGTTTGCACAAACGTTCCTCCTACTGTAAATCCATTGTGAATATGAATTCAGCAAATTAAAAAGTGAATGAACGCATGTTTATTTCAGATTCATATCATACCCAAACATACGTATTTTGGATCAAGGACAGACAGGCAAATAGAAACAGTCTCTGCTCACAATGCCAGAGCTTCTCCGTTTTCATAACAACTACGGAAAAGTTTTTGTGCATGTCTAATTGAATGGGAATTATTTTCAAATGCAAGAAAGAGTCAGATGAGCAGTTTTGATGAAAGTATTATGAGGATACAAACAGATTATAAAGAGTTCCAAATGAATAACTTCAAATTAGATATACCACTAGCAGTACAACAGATGAAATTGAATTCAAGTATAGTTTGTTTGTTTTTTGGAAGGGGGGTTGCTTTTCTAGTGCTGTACAATTTATTTCAAAGGTTCAGAAAGCAGTTTGAAGATACCTTGAAGGAAAATTGGTCAATGTAGATTTGGCTAAATTTTTCTCTGAGATTTATTTATTTTTATTGCATGAACTGATTAGAAAGAAAAAGTAAGAAAAAATATAAACAACTACAGTTTTAAAAAAAATCTAATGTCCTGTATATCCAATGACTGGCTCAGCTACTTTGATCTTCTATCAGCATCAGGTAACAATATTTTTATTGAAACAAAATATTGATTGTATTGAGCTGACTAATTTTTGAATCATGCCTTGTGTGGATTCCACTGGAAATCTTGCGGTACTTTTAACTTACTTAATATATACTTTTAAACAAAGTTGTCATTGGCTTTTGGAAATGGTTATTGTTAGTCATGTTGGGCAGTATCAGGGGTGGGTTCCTCCCGGTTCGGACCGGTTCGCCCAAACCAGTAGCGACCCGCTGGTGATGTCACGATGATGTCACTGACCCAGTTCGGTCAGTGCCAGTCCGTGGGCGCTGCCATTTAAAAAAAATATTGAATTTTTTTTTCTGAGCATGCACAGAAGCCGAGTTTCCGGCACTGTGCATGCCGTCGCCATCCTGTTTTGGGCTTTTAAAATTGTTTTAATTTTTTTTTTCATTGTGCATGCGCGCGCACTTTACACGCGTGCCCACCTACGAGGTGCGCCCACTCGGCGCGTGAGGAAGCAAACCGGCAGCGAGGTAAGTTAGAACCCACTCCAGGAGAGTATATGAATAAAGTGGAATATATATCACATATCAAACAAATAAACCATGTCTTAAGATTCATGTGAAAAAGTATTGTTGGGATCCCAGAGAAAATACCTATGAAAATATCACACAGCCACAACATACCTGAGGATAGTGTCTGGCAGTAACAAGAATAACACAGAAGTCATAATAACAAAGACTATATAAGTACAATTGTACTAATTTTTTTTTAAAACAATTAATTTGTATCCTGCTTCTATTGTTTTTACAAATACAGGTAGTCCTTGACTTATGATCACAATTGAGCCCAAAATTTATGTTGCTAAGTGAGAAATTTGTTAAGTGAGTTTTACCCCATTGTATGACTTTTCTTGCCTCATTTGTTAAGTGAATCACTCCAATTGTTAAATTAGTACCACCATTGTTAAGAGAAACTGGCTTTCCCATTGACTTTGAAGTTCACAAGAGGTGATCACATGACCCCAGGACACTGCAACCACCATAAATATGAACCATTTGTCAAGCATCCAAATGTAAATCACATGACATGGGGATGCTGCACTGGTCGTAAGTGTGAAAAATGGTCATAACTCACTTTTTCAGTGCTGTTATAACTTTTGAAAGAAGATGCATGTCATTTGAACAACAGGATAGGCTGAAATTTAAAAAAATGAAGATGCTATCTCAGGTATCTAATTTTGAATACTTTAATGAGTAATTAATTTATAGGTGGCTTGTAACATCACTAGTATACAAGTTTGCACTTTCCCCTTGCATGTTTTCAATTTGCTGTGCCATGCAGTCTTATTTTTCTGCACCAGGAACAATTTATTAAATTTGCAATTCTAATGAAATACACCTATTAGCTTCAACGTAGTATGGATGTGACTGATAGATCACTGACATCCAAGAGTCTTAAAAGAACTTGCAGATGTCATCTTGAAAGCCCTTTCTGAGATCTTTGAGACATCATAGAGGACGGCATGGGGGAGCTTGAGAAGGGCAAATACGGGTGAAATCCAGCACGTTCTGACAGGTTCTGGAGAACCGGTAGTGGAAATTTTGAGTAGTTCGGAGAACCGGCAAATACCACCTCTGGCTGGCTGCAGAGTGGGGTGGGAATGGAGATTTTGCAATATCCTTCCCCTGCCATGCCCACCAAGCCACACCCACAGAACTGGTAGTAAAAAATATTAGATTTCACCACTGGGCAAATATTATTCTTCCCTTCATAAAAGGAAACAAAGAGAATCTAGATAGGCATGTTGTCATGATACTTATACCACATTAAACACTGGAACAGACTATTAAACTTTTATTTTTAAATATTTAGGAGAGAATCTGTGGCTGTGTAGCAGGTAGTATAGTTTTATCAACGTAGTCAACCTGATCATGTTTTTTTAAATAGAGTGTTCGGCTTAGTTGATCATAGGAATGCGGTAGCCATCTTGGATTATCTTGATTTCAGTAAAGCTTTTGACAAAGCCTCTTATAAAATGGGAGAGAGATGGGAAATAAGATGGATACAAATGTGATTGAATAATCATACCTAACAAGCAGGATTGGAAGGAGGTGTTGAGTGATCCCAAAGGTGCTTTTTTCAAAAGTGAACTGGACTTTCTTTGTTTTTCCCTGAAGACGCTTTGCTTCTCATCGAAGAAGCTTCTCGGATGAGAAGCAAAATGTCTTCAACAACAACAACAACAACAACAACAAAAGTCCAATTGCCTTTTGAAAAAAGCATATTTGGGACAAACATGATTAAGAATCTCCACAGACAAGTGTTGAGTGGCATATTCTAGGACTTTCTTCTTTGCTGTTCAACATTTATAAAGGATTTGGTAAGGATTCTTAATACACAATTAACACATTTGTGGACAATGCAAAGATACGAGAGCTTTGGAGTTGATAGTCTACCCAAAGTTATGCAATTATCAGCTTATAAATGGTTGATAAATTGCAGCTGAATTGGTTCATTTGCTCAAAAATAAAAAGTTACAGTAAAAGAACTAGATATAATATTCATAATTCATTTTTGCCACTGATGGACAGTAATATCTTTCTCTCTCTACAGGAAAGGTTCACACATTGAACAGTTATTGTCACAGTATTTTTCAGTAAAATTCACGGAGCCCAAGAAACTGCTGGGGGGGGGAAAGGTGAGTGCTATTCTGATGTCATTTTTTCTTCTTCTTCAGAATAATCTCATGCTGATTTACTCAGATATCATGGAAACTACATTTTCTGATGCAGAGGTTTCTGAATGCTAATTCGGGGGGGGGGGATGGAAAAAACATTTTTTTTCAATCAATAACAGCATAAGATGCATAAAAGGTCAAGAATGATAAGATTTATGAACATCACATACTCTTGTGTCTAATAGACAACTCAGGATATAGGAACATATACTGAAAGCTTATCCCATTATAATTCATACACAAATGATGATTGCTAAGATTGCTGCTCTTTTCAAAGATGTTGGAAATGAGCGTATATAATAAAAAAGAAAGAAAAATGTGTTAGTTTCCGTCTTAAGATAAACTACTTCCTACCAGATGAGGTCACCAATTGCAGCTGATTAACTGTCTCTTTGTTGTGAAGCATATTGCCTAATCCCTAATACACACTGCTTGCCACACAACTACTTGACAAATGCCTATTTTCTTTGGCTTAGGAAGCCTCAAATTCAGGTTAGTTCAAAGCAGGCTAATTAATACCAAATCTATGACTATATGACAGGGGAGCATACTACAGTACTTACACTAATGCTTCTAAAGAGCTCTTCAGTCACAGTGTTTTGAAGAAGTCCTTTACCTATCTAGGGCCAACCTGATATTTATTTTATTTATTTAGTTTGTCAAGATAACGAGATAACAGGTATAAGTATAAACACGATTATGAATGTTGTGAGCAGAGGAGTGGAGTACTCTTCTCGTGAAATACCTCTGTACTCGCTCAATTGTATTACTAAATGTATTAATATGGAGGAAGGGCCGCTGATTGCCACTTTAAGGAATTTGTTGGTCTCAAATACCCAGACAAAATAACTGTCAGGAACGAAGAATCGGACCACACAATAAGAAAAACCAGAAAGTCCAGTTGCCTCTTAAAAAAGCACCTTTGGGACAACCATAACCTGGATGACTGAGAACCTCCATATGCGACCACACAATAAGTTCCAATTGAACTGATTTATTGCTCATGCTTATATACAAGGATCTAATAAATTTACAGTCAGTGCTACATTGGTGCTAGCTAAGAGTTAACAGAATTCAAGAGGGGCTGGACTTAGACTGCCTTGACTCTTCCCCCAGGCTCTGCCTGTCTTACTACAGCGACTGAAAGATTTGAAGTTTACCTCTAAATCAAAATATTTGACCATGGTGAACGTCAAGTATTTTTAAAATCTAACATCAAGTTATTTATTTAATTTCCTTCCTTCCTTCCTTCCTTCCTTCCTTCCTTCCTTCCTTCCTTCCTTCCTTACTTACTTACTTACTTACTTACTTACTTACTTACTTACTATTTTTTTATGCCCAGTGTGCGTGGAGGAAAAGAAAATAATGTGTGTGTCTGAGTGATCAGTCTAATGAAATCAGTGTCATGCCTTGAGATCAACTCTACTCCTTTTGAACATGCATCTATGGCATGACATTGCTTTGGTCATTTAGACAAAAGGAACTAGAATGGCAGACACTCATGCCTACGGCACTCTGTTCTTGCTAATATTGAGGGCTATACAATAATGTTAAAAACGAGCTTTAAAACATTGTAAAATGACAGCCATATAAATTACAAAAAAACAGTAACAGTGCAATAAACTACGGCTAAGTCAGATCTTAATGTCACCCAAATGTTTTGTCCAAAAGCTATGTTTTAACAGCCCTGTAGGAAGGTTGTATGTAAGAAGTGTATGACGTACAAGTGGTGTAGGGTTTCCTGCCTAAGCAGGGGATTGGACTAGAAGACCTCCAAGTTCCCTTCCAACTCTGTTATTCTACTCTATTTAAGAGCAAGCTATTCTGTAGAAGGAGACCACCACTTTCATGATTAGAGCAATTTGCATGTTCAGCTTTCAAATTAGTGTTATCAGTATGACAAAGAAAATGTTTCTTCCTCCAATTTTAAAACCATGCTTCTTCAAAACTGACGGATAGGAATTTTCCTATCAAAGAGGTGATATAGGATCTTGCTTCTTTGAAGTCATTCGTACTTAGAAAATAAAACCGAGATTCAATTCTAATTAACAAAATATTTATTTCAGTACAAAAGTAACAAAAGAATATAAACCTTTAATAAGCTACATTTTCTCAGCTAAGAATTCACGTCTGCCTCGGGCGAGGCTTCAGGAGAAAGAAAAAAGGTAGGAGGAGACAAACTCCTGGAATGCACACATGCGTGGTAAAACATATCACATGTCTGCTTGATTAGGAAATACAGTAAACCTAGAAATAGTAGAGATGCTCAACTGGCAATTATTCACATCGTGACAAAAACTAACTTCCTTCATGATATATAAATAAAGAGAAAGTACACAGCCTTGCTGGCTAGATCAGACAAAGAAACTAAATTCACAAATACAAGTGGAACTTTATTTTATTGATTCAGGCTACAGTGCAGAATTTCAAAAGCCTGTGATTTCCTTTCTCTCTTACATTCAAGCAGTTAGAGCATAGCCAGTCTGAGTTTCTTAATATATATTTTTTTGTTCTCCAAGCTTAAAGTATGTTTTTCTAACTGCCTCTGAATAGATTCTCCAAGGATATGTCTGTAGTCATCTACTTGTTTCAATCCGTTGCCAACCTGGAGTAATTTAGTTTTGCCATGTTCTGTCTGGACTTCCTGTCCTGGGTTTCCTATCCTCTGTTTGGGTTTTTCATGAAGACAATAAAGTCTATAATTCCCATTTACCTAAGGACATTCCATAGCTTGGGACAAGTGAAAAGGTTTGCTACAGGGAATCATTTCTGCTGAATTCCCTTGGGGGCAAACCCTCAGCAATGCTTTGCTCCCTAATCTCATTGGATGGACAGATCCACTTCAGATAAGAGGTCTTAAAGCTATCCTGTCCCTGAGCCATAAAGGTTTTTAAAGATTCTTTGCCATTATTTTAAAATTTCTATCCAAACACTGGCTTAGGCACTGGCCATCCCAACAAGTGCCATTTAATTCTGAAGAGCAAAACTCTTTTGCCATTGTTTTATAGCAGGGGTCCCCAAACTTGGCAACTTTAAGACTTGTGGACTTCAACTCCCAGAATTCTCTAGCCAGCTATGCTGGCTGGAGAATTCTGGGAGTTGAAGTCCACAAGTCTTAAAGTTGCCAAGTTTGAAGACCTCTGTTTTACAGTTTTTAAGGCATCTTATTTAAAACATCTTATTAAACAAATCCATTTAATTAAATTAAATTAATTAAATTAAATAATCTCTACAATCTCTGCAATTTTCATTTCACCTATTTCTATGGAATTATGAAGGCTACACCAATCAGAAATATCAAATATCAATATTCGGTGCCTACTAATTTTATTTTATTTCTTAAAATGAGCTAATTTTTTGTAAAAGTATGATAACTACCTACAGTCTATAGCCCACCCAGATTCTCCAACAAACAGATTGCTTGCTGTTTTCTGATTTGGATTTCTCCATAATAGCATAACCAATCATAGAGGCCAAATTGCAGATGGTATGAAGTTGCATGACTTGCTTCCCTTTTAAAGAATACAGAAAATATGAAAATCCCATACTTCTTAAGGTATTTGATTTCAACCCTCTCATTCCAAAGATTGCCATATAACAGAAAAACAGAGTTGGAAGGGACCTTGGAATTCTTCTAGTCCAACACCCTGTTCAAGCATGAAACCCTATACCAGGGATGTCAAACTCAAGGCCCGGGGGCCGTATCCAGCCCATGGGGTGTTTAGATCTGGCCCACAGGGCCGCCCTGGAAACAGCGAAGGACCAGCCCTCAGTGTCTCTGCCAGCGAAAATGAAGCTTGCCGTTTTCACTGGCAGAGGGTTGCTGGAGGCCATTGCAGCTGAAAACGGAGCTCGCAAGGGCTGCGGGTGGCAAGGGTTTGTGGGTGGCACTTCCTAGCTCCGTTTTCGCTGGCAGAGGGTTGCAGGAGACCATCGCAGCCGAAATGGAGCATGGGAGCCCGTTTTCACTGGCAGAGCGCTCAGGCCGCCACAGGCACCCCCAACACAAGTGACATTGAGCTGGCCACACCCACTCTGGCCCCTTAGGTCAAATACAACCCTGATGCGGCCCTCAATGAAATCGAGTTTGACACCCCTTGTCACGATGTGAATATTGTCAGTTGTGAGTCTATGCAGGGTGATGCACCCCTATCCTAAATATTATGGTACTTTCCAATACAAGCAGAACACGTGACATGATGTTCTACGCATGTCTACATTCCTATCCACCATTAATCACTTTTGATGTGCCTTCTGACCTGGAAGGTCATGTTACATAGCAAAGATGTAGTTTATTAAGGATTTATTGTTTTTATATTGTTTTGTACTGAAATAAATATTTTCTATTAGGCATTTAATCTCGGTTTTATTTCTAAGTGTTTGAATTCCAAGTAAAAGATCCAAATATCGCCTCTAGGGGGGATTCTTCCCTTAACACCCCTGCCCTATACCATTTCAGATAAATGGTTATCCAATCTCTTCTTACAAACCTCCAGTGTTGGAGCACCCACAACTTCTGGAGGCAAGTCATTCCACTGATTAATTGTCTCATATCAGGAAATTTCTCCTTAGTTCTAAGTTGGTTCTTTCCTTGATTAGTTTCCATCCACTGCTTCTTGTTCTATTGCCTTCAGATGCTTTGGAGAATAGAATGAACCTTTCTTCTTCTTTGTGGCAGCCCCTCAAATATTGGAACACTGCTATTGTGTCATCAATTTATATATATTGAAATTTGTGATAGCTTGCCATCCCCTAATGTGAGATAGAAAATTCCCTTTATGAGAAAAATCTGGAAATGTAAAATCTTCTTCCCCAACTGACGTTTGAAGCTATTTCACAAAACAAAAACAGAAGGAAGGGAGTTTCTTGAACTTAACATCTTAAATACTGCAAAAAAAAAATCCTGACATTTTTATGAACATATATTTTACAAGTTTAATAATCTTAGTTATATCCCTCGGTAGTCACAGCTGAAGACAAACTAATCTATCTAAACAAAATTGATTTTTATAGTTTAATAACCCTCAGTGGCATCAATTCAGATTTAGGCCAAATAATATTATACCTGGAAAAGATTCAAGACTCATCGGCTAAATATATTAATTTTGGTATGGAAGATTCAATTTTATAAATAAATACCAACATCTGTTCTCCAATGAGAATTATTATATAATTTTTACTTGCACATATTGAGATAGTTAATTTTAGTGTTCTGCCTAATTGCATGCACTCACTTTCCAAACTCAGATTAAACAATGGAAAAGTGAGAAAAAATCAGACTGTAAACATCACTCCAAGAAAAATGGGATTAAATTAGATCTCCCTTGGCAAAAAAAAAAAAAACCCTCAACAGTTTATGCACTGAATACTTGGCACATTTCAGTTTCTTCAAAATATCTGGAAGGGATGAGTAACAAATGAAGACAATAAAAAGTAGTGTTTCTCTTTAATTGTTTTTGTTCTAATGACTTTTTTTCCTAATTTGCAATTAAGAAAATGACTCATTACGTTAAATTGCCCATCAATTATCCAAAAGTCATAGGTTAAAAAGGGCAAGGCGACTTACACTATCCTGGCATAATTCACAAGCATCAAAATTAAGCCATAAATATTAATTAAAGGAATTGTATCCTTTTCAAAAGATTTAATCACAATAAAATAATGGCCTCCTTGCATTTATTGTCATGTGTAAAAAAAGAAAATATATGTTAACATGGCAAACCCACAATTTTTTGTTCTTTGCATAACCACTAACTTACATTTCTCCAATTCATCTTTCTCCATTCTTTATCGTAATTTATTAGATCTTTTGTTGATATAATGCTATATCAGCCTTTAGTAAGCTTTATTTATTCTTGTAGAGGAATCATAAACCCTCAGTTCAGGATCACACCATTCAAAGAGAGTTACTTTAAGTTGAGTAAGTGGATTCCTTAAAAGAATCAAAAAAAATTGTTAAATTGCCCTATTCTTTCACATTTTCATGTATATACTATACTTTTTATTGAAGGAATTCACATTTGGCCTTTTGAAAGTATGTCCCTGGTTCACTTAATGCTCTACAGAGGTTCATATTTTAATCTACTCAGACTGTATTATATGCTCTGAAGATATTTATACATTTGATCTCTTTTTACCATTCTGTTGCTAGAATGAACTTGTGAAATACCTCTTTGTAGGCAGCTATGAAAGAGGCATTCTGAAATTCTAAGTTATGCGTTTAAAGCATGATGCTAAGGAAAAGTAAATAAACTTGTAATAATAACAGCTATAAATAGAAAATCAAGAATTTAACTCATATTTCCTTCAAGTTTCTAGATTCTATCATATCTCAAGACTTAAAATGGACACCTAACATCAAAAACATCAACAAAAAAGCATAACAAAGAATGTTCTTTCTGCGCCAACTCAGAAAGCTCAAACTGCCCAAGGAGCTGCTGATACAGTTCTACAGAGGAATTATTGAGTCTGTCATCTGCACCTCTATAACTGTCTGGTTCGGCTCTGCAACCAATCAAGACAAACACAGACTTCAATGGATAATTAGAACTGCAGGAAAAAAAATTGCTAACAACCTGCCTTCAGTTGAGAACCAGTATACTACACAGGTCAAAAAGAGGGCTGTGAAAATATCTACAGACCCCTCACACCCTGGACATAAATTGTTTCAACTTCTATCCACAAAATGACGTTATAGGGCACTGCACACCAGAACAACTAGACACAAGGACAGTTTCCCCAAATGCCATCATTCTGCTAATCAACTAATTCCCACAACATTGTCAAACTATTTACTAAGACTGTATTACTATTATTGTTCTCATCCTTCCTATTACCTATCTCCTCCCACTTATGACTATAACCTTGTTGCTTGTATCTTTATGATTTATATTGTTTTATTTGTTTCCTAGTATGATTTGATTGCTTATATAATAAGTGTTGTATCTTATGATTCTTGATGAATGTTTTTTTCTTTTTATTTACACTGAGAGCATATGCACCAAAGACAAATTCCTTGTGTGTCCAATCACACTTGGCCAATAAAGAATTCTATTCTATTCTATTCCATATGGCGCCTTATAGTTGTATCTATAAGATTTCAACTTTGATATTCCTTGGCTAGCATCATCAATTTTTAGCAGTTTTCAGTGCACTTAGTACTGTATGCAGTTCCAAATTAATGATATGATAGAAGATAGAAGATAGAAGATGATAGATGGAGGGGGGGGGAGAATATCTCAGTGCTAGGTCTAAGCCTACAATTGTTTCTGGCTATAGTATTGTGGAAATTTGTAATGGTTTTAATGTCATAATTTCGACATCTCTATAAGATGCTCACCACAAGCATACTAGTTTCCTGCTTTAAATATAAAATGAAGAAAGACAAAAAGAAAATAAGAGTAGAGAATAAGAGTGAATTGCAGCAAATGTTCCATGTATTAAAAGAAATGTAATACTACACCATTTGTTCATTCCTATCCAATATGAAATGGGCACTACAATTAATTTCAGTATGTAGGCTCTTGTGTCTTTTTTAAATTCAGAAAAACTTGCTTAGAAGGTGGCAGGCTATTAGTGTAGGATTATTCCTCAAGTTAGTAGCGCTGTTACAAAGAAAAGTTGGATAACTACAGGCAGATGGCTGACAATTAATAGGACTAGAGAGAGGTAGGGAGACCAAAGCCATGCTAACAGTAGAGGGGGGGGGATCACCTGCGACAGTGATTAAAAATAATGATGTGCTGCACTATAATTGGTAATAAACTTAGCTTTTTATATCTCATTAGAGTAATAATGTATGAACAACAAAGAGAGGGGAAAAACAATGGCAGACATGTAATTCCAAAGCAAGAGATGACTGCACGAAAAAAATGAAATTATAGTCAGTTCTGATTTTCTTGGCCATTCTTTCCTCCATTACAGTGACAGCAGTTGTCAAAATAACAAAAAGAATAATATTGTTATCTTTTCATTGCTTTTCCAAATTGATTAATCTCAAGGGCCTTTGCTGTGTAAAAGAAGAAACAGTTGCTTACTCCATGTTAGTGGCTAATTTCCCCGCAGCAAGGGATGCTAATTTTGGCAAGTCAGTGGGCACAATTCAAGATTCAGAAATTTCAAGGGCACTTTCACACAGATGGCTGGGCTAGTGGGCGTGATCATTCATACAACATCCATGTGTCAAACGGTCAACTAGTAAGATCCTCCAGCTCCTGGAATATTGTCTAGCCCTTCATATTTGTCTTTTTTTTTGATACATTAAAAATTAATCATGGGGTTGCACCTTCCCTCCTTCCTCATAGTCTATTTATTAAATTACAGATTAACAGAGTTGGAAGGAACCTTGTAGGTCATCTAGTCCAACCCTCCACCCAAGCAGGAGACCCTACACCACTTCTGACAAATGGCAGTCCAATCTCTTCTTAAAAGCCTCCAGTGATGAAGCTCCCACTGTTAAGGAGTTATTGTGCTGTTAAGCACATACACAGCGAAATGTGTTGTAGTAATGGTGTTGCAGTTTGATATGAATGCTATTCAGTCAATAAACAGAATATCTTTAGTATGTACAAAATAGTTTTTACTTGAATAGTAGCAAAGTTAAATAGGAAGTCCAAGTCATACACAGTTATTCAGTCAATGCGAAGTTTTTTCTTCTTGCCTATGTTTGTTTTAATTCACAAACAAAGATTACAGCTATCACTTAATTCTATACTATCACAGATAGTTACTCTTCTCTTCACAGCAATTTCACACAGCCATAAAGTAATCTACTCATCAGTAAACCAGCACAGAGAGTCTTCAATCCGGAACACACCGTCAAACACCACTCACTACACTAAACCACACTAAACCACCAACCACACTGAGCATGCTCTCATGCTTGCTTATATAGTAATCATCCACAATGCATTTAAAGCAATATACACATAACAATGATTTGTGGCTTAATCATATATTAACACACCCAATCATTTGAACAGGGTCCTAACACCCACAACTTCTGAAGGCAAGCTGTTCCATTGGTTGATTGTTCTCACTGTCAGAAAATTTCTCCTTATTTCTAGGTTGAACCTCTTCTTGATCAGTTTCCATCCATTATTCCTTGTCTGTCATTCGGGTGCCTTGGAAAATAGCTTGACCCGCTCCTCTCTGTGGCAAATATTGGAAGACTGCTATCATGTCTCCCCTGGTCCTTCCCTTCACTAGAGTAGCCATGCTGAATACCTGCAACTGTTCATCGTATGTTTTAGCCTCCAGTTCCCTAATCATCTTGGTTGCTCTTCTCTGCACTCTTTCTAGAGTCTCAACATCTTTTTTATAGTGTGGTGACCAAAAGTGGATGCAGTATTCTATGTGTGGTCTTACTAAGGCTTTATAGAATGGTATTAGTATTTCACTTGATCTTGATTGTATCCCTCTGTTAATGCAATTTAGGATTGCATTGGGGTTTTTTGGCTGCCACCACACACTGTTGGCTCATATTTAATTGGTTGTCCACTAAGATTCCAAGATCCCTCTCACAGTTACTGCTATTAAGCCTAGGTGGGTTCCATTAGCATTCATTGCCGGGAATAAATATTTTGTTTAAGGACGGCCCCTTGTTTTATCGTACACTTGCCCAAAATTTTTTTAAATTAGGAAAATCTTTTAAAACATTCAGGTGGCACAGACAGCCTTGTAGGTAACAAGAGAAATATTCATAGGCGCATAGTTGTCTCTAGGTGCCAGAATGGGAATCCAGATCTTTCAGCCTGGATGGATTTGCATCAGGGGTAGGTTCTAACTTACCTCGCTGCCGGTTTGCTTCCTCCTGCGCTGTGTGGGCGCGCCTTGGGGGCACGCGCACGCATGCTCAGTGGCAAAAAATCCCAAAAAAATTCAAAGAAATTCCGAAAACAAGATGGCAACCGCATGCACAGTGCCGGAAACTCGGCTTCTGCGCATGCTCAGAAGAAGAAAAATAAATACAAATAATACAAATTCAAAAAAAATTCCAAATCTTTTTTTTTTAAAGATGGCGGCGCCCACAGACCGGCACTGACTGAACCCAGCGGGTCACTACCAGTTCGGGCAAACAGTTCCAAACCGGGAGGAACCCACCTCTGATTTGCATATTTGCAAGGCAATAGAATAATATTATCAACTATGTTATAAAAGGAAACGGAAACAGCCATTCTATGGCAGAATGTAGCATCCATTTTAAAAAACACACACAAAGAAAAGAAACTGGAGTGAATAAGGGAGTTGGCAATTTATTTTTAATGTATTTTTAAGATTATCTGTAAGGATGCACAATAAGCATCAGAGAGAAATAATTCTAAGACAATTATTCTAAGAAATAATTCTAAGACAAAACCACTTTATGCTGGTTTAAAATATAAAGTGAAATGTGCAAGAATATCAGTCAAAGCCAAGCAGTTTCAAATCCTACTAATTATGACAGGAATGTTAAACATCACTTAAACATTTCCTCTTTTATATTAATGTGATACACTGGCTGGCTTGTTTTTCAGTTCTTTAGCATAATTATGCCACAAGTACCTTTTCTACAGATTCAAGAAGCCTAACAGAATTATATTAACTCTTGTATAAATCTTAGCCAAAATAGAAATTAATTTCTTTCTCTCAAGATTTGGCTTTTTTTCTAATGAGACGGGGTCTAGGCCAAAGCATTTTACATTACTAGAAAGCAAGACTTTTTTTTAATCATCCATTCTGCCTTGGTTGGCTACTCAGGGTGCCTCACATAGGCCCAAGATTTTCGCATCACCATTTCACGCTGCCAATTCATCTACTCTCTTAGCACAAGGATCTGGAGCGGATGCCTTTAAAATCTTTATTCATACTTGAACTTTGTACTTTTATATCTCATTTCCTTCCTTGCAACCCTATTAAAATGAACCGATATTGACATACATGCTAATGCCGAAGCATCTCAGGACCTGTCAATCAGTCACTACACTATTGGATCATAGAATATTACCGCATTAAATCTGCACATGGACACCAGCCCTGCATAAGACAAATTTAGAGGATTAGGAATGTTGCAGTTTTCATTTCAAAATCAAGATGAATGACATGAATGTTGATGCAAAGCCAAGAGCCAGGAGTATCACTACAATTTTCATGCAGATTGCAGGTTTCTTTTGCGACTAGAAACAGGTTCCAAACAGAAGATAATTAAGCCAAACAGTGACACTTTTTTTTAGTCCAAAGTTAGCATCCTCTGGAAATGATTTTAAGCAATTCAATCTCAACAAGGAAATTTTACATTGCCAAATCTGATCAAAGTCATCCATTAGGTTTCTTTATTCAGAAACATAAGCATAGTTTCTGAATCTTTGGCAGGCCAGCAAAACTCCTTAACTGCTATAACAGGTTTGGTTCAGACTTTGAATAATAACACAAGCAATCCTGAGAAAGAGTTAATTTGGCCCAAGCAGAAATCAGGAGCAGTGCAAAATAATTAAAAGGAGGAAGTAAAACATAGGAATGAAATTAGACATTATTAGATCCTCGGGAAGTCTGTTCTAACTATCTCTTTAAACATGTCATGCTTATTTTTCACAGGCTTCCAAATGTTTCATCCCAAAATTGAATCAGAGTGAAGTGAAAATAGTCATTTATTCTATGGATCGTCTTAATTTTCACCTTCTCTTTCCATTCTTTTCATTTTCCCCCCAACGCTGCTGGTTATGAGGCTTTGAGAAACAATTAGTCCATCAGTGTATCCTGATAGTCACCAGTATGTTCCCATTGTTTATTTATTTTATTTATTTTATTTTGTCAAGTACGTATTGGTAATATACATAGATATAACATTGTTTATATACATAAGATGGGTACTGATAAGAGGGAACATTAGGACAGGGACGGTAGACACGCTGGTGCGCTTATTGACCTCTTAGGAATCGGGTGAGGTCAACAGTGGACAGTCTAAGGGTAAAGTTTTGGGGATTTGGTGACGAAACCACAGAGTCAGGTAGTGAGTTCCAGACATTAATCACTCTGTTGCTAAAGTCGTATTTTCTACAGTAAAGTTTGGAGCGGTTCACTTTGAGTTTGCATTTGTTGTGTGCTCGTGTATTGTTGTGGTTGAAGCTGAAGTAGTCGTTGACAGGAAGGATGTTGTAGCAGATAATTTTATGAGCTATGCTTAGATAGTGCTGAAGGCGATGTAGTTCTAAGCTTTCTAAGCCCAGGATTTCAAGTCTGGTTGTGTATGGTATTCTGTTGCAAGTAGAGGAGTGGAGGGCTCTTCTCGTAAAGTATCTCTGGACACTTTCTAATGTATTTATGTCCGATATGCGGTGTATGTTCCAGACAGATGAGCTGCATTCAAGGATTGGTCTGGCGAATGTTTTGTATGCTCTGGTTAGTAGTGTGATATTACCGGAGAAGAAGCTACGTAAGATTAGGTTAACAACTCTTGAAGCCTTTTTGGCGATGTTGTTGCAGTGGGCTTTGGCACTTAGGTCATTTGATATGAGTATTCCAAGGTATTTGACAGATTTGTGATTGTGAATTATGATCCTTTCTTAGTTGCCCTGACGTTCTTTTTGTTCCATGTTTTTATTTGTTAAATTTATATTTCACCTTTCCTCCAAGATAGCCTAATGTAGCAGTTCCACTTTCAATTTAATTCCATCAAAATAATAATGCATAGTTGGTTGGGCTGAAACAGAATTACTGTCTAAAATCACCCACATAGCTTCCATTACTAAGGAGGGACTTTAACCTGGATCTTCCCAGTGCTAACCCAATCCCTGAATCACATTAGCTCTCATTGCATTTATTTGACATATCTCCTGTTATATATTTACCGAAATCAAATGTACACACAGAAATATACAAACACACACAAATCAAACAGACAGACATAGAGCTGAATTCCTCAAAGGTACTTCAGAGGATGGACACAGCAGTTGTCTATAAATCTTTAAGGCAAATTGCACCTTTTCCCACAACAGACAGGTAGCTGCAAAAACACACAGCTCTTTTAAACAGTTGCAGATCAGCATTAGGTTTGTGCTCTCCCCCAAAGTGAAGTACCTTTTGGAAATGAAATCCAAAGCACTACACAGTCTGCACGAATACACAATCGCATATACAAACACACATCTGCTTTATATTTTCCTATATGGATGAAATGTATAATTTCAAAATTTCCGCACACAACTCCCTTAATTTAAAGCCATTTATTTATCTTGTATGATATCCTAAATGCTAATATGTAGTACAGCATAGATAAGTGATGGCGAACGTTTTTTGGTTCTTTTTGGCCCTGCATGCGTGCCCATACCCATAATTCCATGCCCCCCCACGCATGCGCACGTGACACCCCCCCCCACTCCCAGCATGCAATGGCACGCCTGTTTTTCACTTTCCCCAGGCTTCAGAGCCTTTCTAGGAGCCTGGGGAGGCCCTCCGGAGGCAGAAAATGGCCCATTTGCCAACTTCTGGTTAACCGGAAGGCCTGTTTTTTTTTGCTCTCCCCAAGCTCCAGAGCCTTTCTAGGAGCCTGGGGAGGCCCTCCGGAGGCAGAAAATGGCCCATTTGCCAACTTCTGGTTAACCGGAAGGCCTGTTTTTTTGCTCTCCCCAAGCTCCAGAGCCTTTCTTGGAGCCTGGGGAGGGCAAAAATGGCCTTTCCCACCCACCCAGAGGTCCTCCGGAGGCTGGAAACGGTCCATTTGCCAACTTCCAGTTGAACTGGAAGTTCCTTTTTTTTTTGCTCTCCCCAGGCTTCAGAGCCTTTATAGGAGCCTGGGGAGGGCGAAAATGGCCTCCCCCTCCCCAGAGGTCCTCCGGAGGCCAGAAATGGCCTGTTTCAAGTTGGTTCCACTTCAACCAATTGCACTAGGCCAGTGATGGCTAACCTTTTCCGGACTGAGTGCCCAAAGTGCGCGTGCACCTGCCAAATGCAATGCGTGCGTGGCCCCCTGCATGTGCCCCACCCCCGCACATGCACATGCAGGGGGGCCGCATGCACCCACCCCTGTGCATGCATGTGTGGCCCCCACACGTGGCCCACCCCCATGTATGCGTGTGCGGGGGGCCCTGCACATGCCCCACCCCATCCCGCACATGTGTGGCATAGGCCTGACCACCAGCTGGCTGGCGGGAGGCGCGCATGCATGTGCACACATGTGTGTGCATGCACAGCAGAGCTGAACTGGGGCGACGGTTCATGTGCCCACAGAGAGAGCACTGCGTGCCACCTGTGGCACATGTGCCATAGGTTTGCCATCACGGCACTAGACACTGGACTTTGGATTTCTGCTTTCTTCCTCAGCTTCTGCTATCTTTCCTTGTAGGCTTTTTGCATGTTAGCTCAATTGCTTTTATGTCTGGAAAGCTTTTCATTGTCCTCCCATAAAAAATTTCAGCCTGTCAATTGTGGGTTTCTGGCAGTAGCAACTAGATCCATTGATCTATCAGACCTTATGCAGGACTCCAATCTAATACCTCTGAAAACATGTCCTAATACTGAAGGATGGCTGGCTATGAATCAGACGGAGCTTTCTTCTCTTTTTCCAATATTGTTTTGGACATTTTGACAACAGTTTTCACTTTTCCATTGCTCTGGAGATAGCAGGGAAAGCAGTTTTTATGCTCAAATTCCTACTGTGTCCATAAAAAAATGAATCCTTCTAGGGTAAATTGTACCTTGTAGTTTAAGAATGTAAAAGCCATAGTGGCACAGTGATTAGAATGCAATATTGCAGAGTAACTCTGCCGACTGCCAGGAGTTCGATCCTAATCAGCTCAAGGTTGACTCACCTTTTCATCCTTCCGAGGTCGGTAAAATGAAGACCCAGATTGTTGGGGGCAACATGCTGACTGTAAACCACTTAGAGGGTGTTAAAAAGTCCTGTGAAGTGGTATATATGTCAAATGCTATTGCTCTTACTTTAATTTTTATCACTGCAGCCACAGTGACACTTAAGCTTACATTTTACTGTTTGAGATCAGCTATATATCATTAAGTCTATTTCACACAAAAATTAAAATAATAGACTACAGGGACAAGATAGATTTTCTGCTGCCATAAACCACAGTCTCGCCATTTCCCAGAATCAATACAGTGTCTCATTTTCCTTTTTGTTCCCCTATGATATTAAAATACTGCGGTGTTCCATGTATACTTCCAGGTGAGAATTCATACCATGTTGCTATGCAGTCATGCAACTCAATGCCCATATATCAGTGATGGCGAACCTTTTAGACACTGAGTGCCCAAACTGCGTGCGCGCATGCCCAAACTGAAAGGTGAGTGTGAATGTGCACATGTGCAGACATGCACAAATGCATGCATGCGCACACATGCACAGACATGCACGAATGCGCAGCAGAGACCTGAAGACCAGCTGGCCGGTGGGAGGCAGAGCATCCCAACACCGGCAGCGTGGCAAGAGGTAAGATCTTTTTCTTTTGTGAGCTTCTGTTTCGTCGTTTGCAGGGAAACAGAAGCTCACGAAAGAAACGCCACGGAGAACTAACCTGGGGTGACGATGCGCGTGCCAGCAGAGAGGGCTCTGCGTACCACCTCTTGGTACGCATGCCATAGGTTTGCCATCATGGCCCTATAAGAGCCGAGGTGGCGCAGTGGTTAGAGGCAGTACTGCATGCCACTTTAGCTGACTGTGATCCGCAGGTCAGCGGTTCAAATCTCACCGGCTCAAGGTTGACTCAGCCTTCCATCCTTCCGAGGTAGGTAAAATGAGGACCCAGATTGTTGGGGGCAATGTAAATATACATTGCTTACTGGTGTAAACCGCTTAGAGAGTGCTTGCACTGTGAGGCGGTATATAAATCTCACAAATAAATAAATAAATAAATAAAATATGTCCTTTTCATTAAGCATAACCATATGTGCCATAGGTTCGCCATCAGGGCCCTATATAAGAGAAATACGTCCTTTTCATTAAGCATAACCGAAGGCTTCACTTACTCCTGAATCAAATGCACACACACACACACACACACACACACACACACACACACACACACACACACACACACCGGACTCTCTGAAGTTCTTTTTCTGAGAAGTAGGGTTGAGTTTTCGGTGATAATTTATGCTGTATTCCAGCCAACCTTCCAGGATGTTACTTTTTGCCACTTATAGAACTTCACCTGGTGAAGATATTCACCACTATTGCAAAACTTCACCTTATTTTGTAGCCTTCTTTGTAACCTATAAACAATCAAGAAGCTAAATGGGTATTTCAGCATATTCATATTTCCTCCTGTACAAACCTTCCCCCCCCTCACTTGGCTTAGAGAGGAATGTTCTGTTTAAGTATCTGCCGGTATGAGTTGTTGACCTGGGTGACATTTGCACACATCATAACTATTGTAATCTCATCTGCATATGTTGAAGGCACTTTGGGGCACTTTGCAATGGTTTTCACATAATAGTTTCCAGACATTTATGATACAGTTGGATCTATGCTGCCTGACCAAATGTAAACTGATGGAAGCTTTCCATGCCAAATTATACAGCCAACAATTCTTTCTCAATCTATGCGTAACCTCATTTAGTTTCAGATCATGCTCTGCTGGCATACACCATAGGTAGGTGTTACTGTAACAAGGCAGTTCCTAGCCTAGCTCTAAGCAGTGATGGCGAACCTTTTTTTCCTCGGGTGCTGAAAGTGCATGCGCACGCCAGGGGTGAGATGCTCACTTACCCAGACCGGTGCGCTGCTCCGCGGTCCTTTGTGCTTTGTTGCGCGCGTGTGCGCTACGCGTGCGCGCACCCTCACGCGATTTTGCTTCTGCGCGAGATTTTGCCGTGATTTTACTTCCGCGCATGCGCAGAAGCAAAATCTCACTGAAATCGCGCGCGCGCGTCCCCTCATGATATTTTGGCGCGATTTTGCTTCCGCGCATGCGCAGAAGCAAAATCACCCAAAAATTCACAAAAAAGAGATGGCGACGCGTGCGACTGCCCGGTGGAGACGGTACCAGAGCAGTCGCGCGCATATTGGGGTATCGGCGGGTCCCTACCGGAGCTCCGCACTGGACCGCACCGGTAGGATCCCACCCCTGGCGCACGCGCTATCGCACATATGCGAGTGCCCACACCCATAATTCAATGCCTGGGGAGGGCGAAAACGGCCTCCCCTGCCCCCCCGGAGGCCCTCTGGAGGCTGGAAATGCATTTATGGAACGACAAAATGGAATGGCAATAGCTAAAACTTATCTCTGATTTATTTATTGTCACTGAAGTAATTGAAGGCTTGCCCCATCCCAGATAAATGGAATAGAGAATATAAAGTTAAAAATAAGAAGCAGCTTCTTTTAAGCACATATTCAGCCCAGGAATCAATTTTTAATATCAACTTTGTCCGTCATGCTTTTCCTGTATGTTTTTTCTCCAGCTATAAAATGAAGAGGGAAGATTTTTCTTCCTTGTTTTTGATCCTATCAAACAATTGCAAAACAAAATTCTAGCTAATTTACTACAAAACATACAGAGATGATGTCAGTCTATTTTTTTTCTGCTCCTCCCAATCTAAGCAATCAATTCGGTACTCTCCTCCATCCTTCTGTGATATCACACCAGCTAAACCATTATTTTATTCTTAACTTTCTCATGTTCCTGGATTCAGTATAGCAGAGAAATGTTGGTTTCTAGGCAACTGTTATCTGCTATAGAAGAACAAATGTGGGTAAAGACCACAAAAAAACTAAGGGCCAAAGTACCCACATGAGTAGTGATGGATTTACTACTTCTCCTATAGCTAGGTACCCATGAGGAAAAGCAAGAGAGAACTCCCATGTACAACAAGTGTTGTTAGCCATAAGACAACTACAGAGTAAACCAGTTCTGATATACCTGCTTAACATATTTATTCAAAGCACATTTGCAAGTGGTATGCATGTGTTCCATTTTTCTTTTATCTCCTTTTAATTCTTTTAGCCACTTGTGAAAAACAGTATGGGTTGCAAACTAAGTCCTAATTATTAATCTGGTTAATTCTTAATGCAAATGCATTCTAAACCTGGAGATAATGCTCATGTCACAAAAATAGAAAGCCAGTTGACATGACTGATCTTTAAAGTCTCGAATCCAAGCATAGCAAACTTCTGTCTTTCTGGTTTTCCACAGTCCCGTATTCTTCATATTTGTGTCCCGGATTTAAGAGAAATATCTCCTTTCCTCCACTGCCTACACAGAATTCCAAATTCGGCAACATTTAACATAACATCCCCTCTATATATGCATATACAATGAGCCACATTCCCCAATCGTGACATACCAGATCCAAATAAAGATGTAATTATAAAACACATTGCATGTTGCCAATGCTCTGTGTTCAGCAACTGTGACCCAGAAATTCTCCCCACCCATTTTTAAATTGTTTCAGCTCCGCCCCTCCCCCCTGCAGTTTAGAAGCTAAACTTCCACCACTTTATCACAAATTTCCACAGGGTAAAGGGTAAATTTCCACTCATAAAGTACTAGAATCACTTACTGAACTCCCTGACTTGAAGATTTCAATTTTCAATACAGAATAGAGCTGGAAGGGACCTTGAAGTTAGGGTTAAGGTTAGGGATTTCAGGTAGGTGGCTGTCCAGTCTCTTCTTAAAAACATCCAGTGATGGAGCACCCACAACTTCTTCTTTTCCCCCAATAAGTTTTATTTATTTTTTGGTCTTTCAACATCTCATGTGATGAGCATTTGCTTTCTGAGTTTCATACATCCATACCACAGGTGGGTTCCTGCCAGAGCTGCCCAGTACGCAGCTCCGGTAGGGAGTGGCGGATTTCGCAACTGCTCCGGAGCCCTCTCTGTCGGTCCACCCGGCACGTCGCCATTTTTTTCCGTGATTTTCGGTGATTTTCGGCCGATTTTGCTTCTGCGCATGCGTGGAAGCAATATCGCGCCAAAATCTCGCGAGGAGACACGTGCGTGTGAGATTTTGCCTTTGCGCATGCGCGGAAGCAAAATCACGCCGAAATCTCTCTCTCACGCGCGTCCCCTCATGAGATTTTGGCGCAATTTTGCTTCCGCACATGCACAGAAGCAAAATCGCGTGGGGGGGGCATGCGCGTAGTAAGCTGGCGTGCCCACAAAGCATGGAGATGCGCGTGCATGGCTCCGGCAGCAAGGTAAGTGAGCAACCCGCCCCTGATCCATACAATAGTCTTAACAATACATAATTTTTTAAATGGTTACAATTCATTATCATTTCATTTTTGATACATCTCTCATATTTCTTCTCATCTTAATATCTATCTTTTAATCTTTTCCCCCTTTTATTTTATTTCTATTTTAATCCTCTTTACTTTCCCCTTTTTCCTACTCTTCTCCTTCCTTTCTAACAATCAAAGATGTGGTCTTTTCCCACTTTGTAAATTTCTAATATACATGCATACATTTCTAACTTTCAAATATTTTACTTTTTATCTTTTATGTCCCATACAAAACACATTTCAACATTACCAATTTTAATATTTTCTAATGTTATTTTATAGTTTCATTTCTGCATACTAGTTCATATATGTGTTTAATACAAGTTATTTTTTCCACATTATGATTCTTCTATATTTATATCTTATATTCAAAAGTGTTATTATTTTTATTCTTATCACCACAAAAAACAATTTATTCAAAATTATTTAATTCTATTATACTAATTTCACATACACATTCTTATAAATAAAGCAGGAGACCCTAGAGTGGCTGTCCAGTCCCCTCTTAAAAACCTCCAGTGATGAAGCACCCACAACTTCTGAAGGCAAAGCATTCCACTGGTTAATTGTCCTCACTGTTAGGAAGTTTCTCCTTAATTCCAGGTTGCTTCTCTCCTTGATTAGTTTCCATCCATTGCTTCTTGTCCTGCCCCCTGGTGCTTTGGAGAATAGGTTGGCCCCTTCTTCTTTTTGGCAGCCCCTCAGATACTGAAATGTTGCTATCATGTCAACCCCTCATCCTTCTTTTCTCTAGACTGACCATACCCAAATCCTGCAACCATTCTTCATATGTTTTAGTCTCCAGTAATGTGGTGACCAAAACTGGATGCAGTGGTCTTATAAAGTGGTACTTATACTTCACTTCATTTTGATAAATACTTCACATGTATTAATACTTTGCATGTATTAATACTCCACGTATTAATACTTCACTTATTAATACTTCACGTGAATGACCTTTTGGTTAGTAAGACATAGTTGTAATAGTCTGTTGAGAATGTCCTTGAGAAACAAGAGGAGGAACAGCAGCAGCAGACAAGACATGGGTCAGATAAGGGGCAGGGAGTCCATAGAAGGAACGGGGTTACGGCGAATGTCTTAGAAGAGACCCTTGTCCCTCCTGGTTTCTTGGACTGTAAAAGGAAGAATGAAGTATGTACTTTCAAACTTGTAAGATTTTGCTACTGTAATCTTACAATAAAGGTAATCTTAGTACTTATGGGTAGTGGTGGTACAGTACCAGCAGGTCCTGTATCTAAGGGGCTGCCACAAAGTAAAGTAAATCCAGGAGGTGTACAACAAAACATAATGGGATCTATGACTAGCCTTTGATGGATATATTACTAATGTTTGGATTAAGATTATTAAAGGAAGCCCTTTAAGTGGACAAACCTTCATTATTTGGTTTTGTTTGTAGTAACACAGTGGTTCCCAACCTTTCTAATGCCGCGACCCCTTAATATAGTTCCTCATGTTGTGGTGACCCCCAACCATAAAATTATTTTCGTTGCTACTTCGTAACTGTTATTTTGCTACTGTTATGAATCGTAATGTAAATATCTAATATGCATGATGTATTTTCATTATTACAAATTGAACATAATTAAAGCATAGCGATTAATCACAAAAACAATATGTAATTATGCCAGATCAGAAATTCTCGGGCCAGTCTTTGCAAGAGCACAAGGAATATCATCTTCCACAACAAGTCTACTTCTGTATTTAGACTTGATAACCAACAAGTGTACAGCAATATTTCTCAATCTCAGCAACTTTTAAGGTGCCTGGACTTCAACTCCCAGAATTTAAAGCAAAGCTGGCTAGGGAATTTTGGGAGTTGAAGTCCAGGTATATTCAAGTTGTTCAGGTTGAGAAATTGTGGCCTGCAGTGTTGAAAAACTAGAAATTAGATAAGCTTCCAGCAAAGTGATCCCTGTTTAGTAGCTTTCTCCCAGGACTCCAAAGTTTCAGGAGGCAAACAGGGGGCAAAAAACCCCATGATTGGTCCAAAAACATTGCCAGGGTCCCCAAAGCCAATTTCCTCTTTTAAGCTCTTTCTTCTTAAAACAGACTGAGGGATATTAGCACAGGGCTAGCCTGATCATACGGAGCAGGGCGGCGGCGATGGACCATGCTCCGGCACCACCTCCTTCTCCAGTTCCCTCCGGCTTAGCTCCTCCTGCCCCCAGCGGTGGCGCCCTCAGCACCGCCCTGCGCTAATATCTCTCAGTCTCTCTCTTCCCTCCCTCCCTGTTTGCCTCTGTTCGCTGGGTCTCCGCGCCAGCTGAGGGCGAGAGGGCAGACAGACGATTCCGACCCAGCTGTCCTCCTTCCTGCCGTCGTGTGCTGTGAAACTTAAGTGGTCGTTGGCTGGCCGTTCCCTCCCGTGACTCCCTTTCCCTTCAACACCAGCGGGAAGAAACTGCCGCTGCGAGCAGGAGACAGGGGCAGCCACAGATGTCTTAAGCACTGCCTTGTACTCTCCAGCACGCAATCTTGCGATGCCCTGCCCCTTAGCTGATGCTGTCAAAGCTCGGCCGCCAGGCATCACAAATGCCTCTCCCCGAATGGCACCTCTCCCGACCAATCGGAGGGCTCGGGCGAGTTGAGCCAATATGGCCAGGCTTGTGGCAGTGGGGGGGAGCTGAGGATGCCGGGGTGTCCCCTGGGAAATGGTCATTCGACCCCCAAAGGGGTCCCGACCCCCAGGTTGGGAACCACTGTAGTAACAGTTCAACATTCATTTTCACACAGGTATGAGTAGGAAGGAAAGATCTTTAATCTTTTTTTTTCTCTTCAAAGAGATCCTTTGTGACATTTCATCTCAAAGTCTTCTGGTGGGATTTGCCCCCCCCCCAGTTGTTCAATATGAAATTTGATCTTGAAAACTGCTCACAGAACTTCTTTATTAGGTTGTTTGTACAACAACTCTCATGTTGCACAGAAAATAGTTTAAGAAACATTTCCCTAAACAATTTGTAATAGAGGAATGATGGAATTTCAAAATATAAAGAGAAGTCCTCCAGGTACGTACAATAAATTCATCTAAACAAAGTGTGTAGAACAGAAGGTAAGCCAAGCATATCTTTAAATTTCGAATTATCCTGCAGGCATTAGTTTTCTTTGACTACTATTAAGGGAACTGGGTTTTGATAATATCTAGACAATCACATGTTGTCAATCTCTACTATACAGCAACAGCAGTAGCACTTAGACTTATGTACTACTCCATAGTGCTTTACAGCTTTACAGAGGTTTACAGAATCAGCATATTGCCCCCCCAAAATCTGGATCCTCATTTTACTGACCTCAGAAGGATGGAAAGGTGGAGTCAATCTTGAGCCAGTCAGGATCAAACTCTAAATTGTGGGCAGAGTTAGCCTGAAATACTGCATTCTAACCACTGCACCACCAGGACTCAGTGCCACCCCTATTGCAATCTACTATTCGAAGTCATACATCATCATCAGACACAGATATATTAGTTTGCTATTGTTTTTAATCAAATCTTCAGAATTCCCAATGCAACTTTTGTAATAACACTTAGAAAAAAAATTCTGTATGGACAAAACCTATCCCATCTTCCATTTTCAACTAGATATTCTGAGTAGGTCTGCAGAAAACATGTTCTCTAACAACAGTCACTCAGAATTATTCTGGAACTGGATTCATATACATTAAGTCATACTTGGTTTGTCTAGTGCAGAATAACATGCTGTGCGAATCCAGGCTTTGGATTATGGCTCAGCATGCTGTATAAATCCTGTGGTTTATTCAACAATGCATAATCCAATGCAATGTACGATCACAGCCAGTCTCCGATTCTAGAAATTTCGAAAGACATTTTACTTAATTGTTGTATGTGGTGATAATCTTACCATCCATGAATATATCAGACCGCCCCCCTTTAAAGACATCACCATTAGTGGTTATCACTTACATTTTGTGAAAACATGTTCTATAATTGATAGAATTATGTACTGGATAAACTTCATTCAGCTTCATTGCATAACCCTGTCTTAGTAATGATGAAAATGCTTTGCTTACAATAATTTGTTATGTATATATTACAATAATTTGTATATTGATTTGGCCAGTCTATCCTGAGGCACAGTAGGATGGTTCAGAACAAATATTGATTTAACTGCTAATCTTCTGTTCCAATCCTGGGCCTCCCTGATAATCCAGGTTAATTATCCATAGTTCATATTTCCCATCAGCAAATCACAAACAGCCCTCAGAAATCACAAACAGCCATGTGAAAGAATTGAAGAAGCAAGCATTAATGAAATATCTGACAGGGTGGGTTGATGTCAAATCATTGTGTTTCTTGCTACCAATCCACAATTGCTTACAACTTCAGAAATGGAAATTCAGTCTTGGGGACAGTGTCCTGCTTCAAAGTCTCAATTGCTGACTCACCCATATTCGCTACATATCTTTGGATTACTCAAGATCAAGGCATAATAGCATGCAAACCAAAACAGTCTGAAATGCTTGCCTGAATGAATTGCTCTCAAATGGGAGTACAAAAAGGAATAATCTAGGTTCAGTCAAACTTCCAAGACTTAACTCAGGGTTATCTGCCCTTAACTCAGGGTTATCTGCCGGTGCAAAGTTTTATGGTTTCTGTTAGGTCTCTGACCATAACTAATATTGGATAGAACAATATATGTTTTAGCTTTTAACAGATATGTCTGTTTAGCTGAGATGTTGCAGACTGCCACAAGAGGGAGCTAGAGTTCACAGCTTATTTCTCTGGGAGTCCCTCTCTGTTTGTCTTTGGTCTCTACTACTTAGTGTGTTCTCTGCTACTCATTAGAGCAAGGCCTAGAGTATGTATGCTCTGCATTTCTCTCTGTGTTGTAGTTATGTATTATAGCTGAAATGTATTTGTACTGGATAATACTTGGATTGTCATTATGACTATTAAGTGTATGACTTTGGACTGTTTATAGGAACATGCTATTTCTTAAAGTAAACTTTAATTCAAGTTAGTATATCTGTGTGTGGCTGAGTACTTATTCACAACTGATCTCAATCTAAACGTTTCTGTATGCACAACCTTGGTAACACAAGGAATACTCTGCTAATACATTAACACTGGTTATGGGCCCAGAGAGATATTGAGAGTTAGTGTGAATATTCAGTTTCATACTCAGACAGCTAACTTGTGGTTTACTGTTAAATTAACAATGGCACAAGAACAGTCAACTAGCTTATCCCTGATAACCAGGTTAGATGGAACTAACTATGTTTCCTGGTCTATGAAGTGCAGCTTACTTTTGCGTAAAGAAGGATTATGGACTGTGGTTAATAATCCACCTGATATAACAGCTTGGGATCCAACAAATGATGAAGATAAGAAGAAAATAGCTGACTTTAACCGGGATAATGAAAAGGCTCTTAGTATTATTGGACTGACACTGAGTGATCAGCAACTGGTCCATATTCATGGTGAAGATTCTGCTGCCAAGTGTTGGAGTACCTTAAAGAGACTTTATGTTCGAGATAGTGTTGGTGCGCACATACATCTTACACGTAAACTGTTCAGAGCACGTTTGTTAAAAGGCGGTGACATGTTAGCTCATTTGGAGTTTATGAAGAGAACATTACAAGAGCTACATGAAAAAGAACTGATTTTTTCAGAGTTGCATCAAGTTTATATTATTCTTTCTTCTTTGGATGACTCTTATGATGATTATGTGTCTTCACTGGAAGTTTTGACCAGAGATGAACTGACATTGACTGGCATAATAGGAAGACTGTTAGAAGAGTCTAGAAGAAGGCAAGATAGAAAACAGCTGAGAGAGAAACCACCACAGGAAGAAAAACGGTCTTCAACTGCCTATATTGTTAGGAAATGTTATTCTTGTGGGGCTAAGGGTCATATAGCCAGATTCTGTAAAATGGGTAAAAGGCAGAATGCTAGTAATATGCAGAGAGCTTATAATGATGTTAGTGTAGCTATATCAAGTACAAATAAAAATGTAAGCCATGATATCTGGATAATAGACAGTGGAGCATCTCAGTGTATAACTAAAAGTAAAGAGAGATTTGTTAATATGACTAAAAGTAACCAGCATGTATCATTAGCAAATGGCTGGAAATTGAAAGTATCTGGAGAAGGTAATGCATATTGTTCATGTATTAATGAAAATTTACCAATGTTATATGTACCTAACCTTATATATAACTTACTATCTGTGAGAGAATTGGTAAAAGCAGGGTTTGTGGTAACTTTTCAGGGAGATAAATGTTTAATTGAAAAACAAGGTAAAAGAGTTACTGCAAGGTTGCATGATGGCTTATACATTATCCATGATAGTCCATTAAATAAGGCCAATTCAGTTTATGAAAATAGAAAGCCTCATGACGAATGTATTCATTTGCTCCATAGACGTATGGGACATTTAAATTTCAAAATTTTAAAGAAAACTGTTGAGTTATCTAATGGTATAAAATTAAAACCTTGTACAAGATATTTAAATTGTAATGCTTGCAATCAGGAAAAGAGCAAGGTAATTCCTGCAAACAGGTTAAATGGATTTAAAACCAAGGAACCATTAGAGGTTGTATTTGCTGATCTCATTGGCCCTAAGAAACCCAGTTTAGGTGGAGCCTGTTATATATTGAGCATAGTTGATCATTTTTCTAGATATGGTTTCTGTTATCTGATGAAAACAAAAACAGAAACATATCAGCATTTTGTAAACTGGTTAAGGTTTGTTGAACGAAAAATGAAAAAGAAACTGGTTAGTTTAGTAACAGATAATGGTACTGAGTTTACCAATAAGAGATTTGAAGATATGCTAAAGAGAGCTGGTATTGAACATAAGCTTTCTGCTCCTTTTCGGCCACAACATAATGCGCATATTGAACGTAGAGGTCAGACATTACAGGCTATGTCTAGAACCATGATTTCAGATTCTGGTTTACCAGAGAGGCTCTGGGGTGAAGCTATAATGTGTGCTAACCATGTTTTGAACAATGTAGTGAATGCAACAACTGGTGAATTGCCATTTACCCATTGGTATGGTAGGAAACCAAATCTTAGTTATTTGCATACATTTGGTGCACCAGCATGGGTGCATATTCCCACACAAGTAAGGCGAAAGGGACAACACAGAGCACGGAAATTATGTTTTGTAGGGTATGAATCTAATCATAGATCATTTAGATTCTGGGAGCCAGGTACTACTAGAGTATATTGTAGTGCAAGTGCTAAATTCCTTGAGCATGTTGGATGGAGTAAACTGGAACAGGAATACAAGGAACAAGATAGTATCGTTGTTGAGGATCCATTGTTTCCTGATGATTCTGATAAGAAAAGTACTGATGATAGGATAGTGAAAGAATCCTCAATAGAGGAACCATCTATGGATGATGTAGAAGATACTTCGATAGGGGAGGAAAAGGAAGAGGAAATTCCAACAACTTGTACTAAATTGCCTAGGAGGTCAACTAGAGAGAGACGTCCACCTGATAGATATCAGGCAAGTATTGTATGCCAGATTAATGTGGAACCGTCTAATTATAATGAACTTAAGCTGTATCCAACAAAGGAACAGGTAGCTTGGCAGGAAGCTATGAATAAGGAATTGAAATCTTTAAAGGATCTTGAGGTATATGAAGATGTAAGGTTACCACCAGGTGAGCGTGCAATAGGTTGCAGATGGGTGTATAAATTAAAGACTGGTGTGGATGGCACTGTTACCCATAAAGCAAGATTAGTTGCTCAGGGATTTGCTCAATCAGATAAGGATTATGATGAGGTATTTGCACCTAGTCTGAGAGCAAATACATTGAGAGGAGCATTAGTTTGGGCAGCTAAAAATAAATGCATAATTAATCATGTAGATGTCGAAACTGCATATCTACATGCACCTTTACAACATACCATTTATATGAGAAAGCCATTAGGTTTAAAAGATGATGGAAAAAATGATTATTGGAAATTAAAGAAAAGTCTTTATGGTTTAAAGCAATCAGGTTATGAATGGAATAAATGCATTGTAAAAGAATTAGTTTCCATGGATTTTAAAGCTGGTATAGCTGATCCTTGTTTATTTAGGAGAGAGAAAGATGGTTTGATTTCTCTGTTGCTATTATTTACAGATGATATAGCGATTATAACAAAGACTGAACAAGAAGCAAATGATATTGTTTCTGAATTACAAAGAAAGTTCAAGATTAGAAATTTAGGAGAAATTAAACATTATTTGGGTCTTGATATAATGAAGACAAATAGAGGATTCAAAATTTCGCAAGCTAAGAAGATTAGCCAATTGTTAAAAAGATATAACCTGGAGAATTGTAAAACTGCTAAGACACCAATGGATCAGGGATTTACAAATAGTGATACTAAATGTCCTGTGTTTGATAAGGAGATATATCAGTCTCTAATTGGTAGTCTCTCATATTTGAGTAATTGGTCTAGACCAGATATATCTTATAGCGTAAATCAACTGGCTAGATATAATGCTGAACCAAATGAAAGGCATTGGCAAGCAGCTAAACGAATACTAAGATACCTAAAGCACACAATACATTATTCTTTATATTTAGAACCGAGAAATGAATTAGTGTTAACTGCATATGCTGATGCAAGTTTTGCTACTGATGCAATGACTCGCAAATCAACATCAGGTATAGTAGTAATGTTGGGTAATGCTTTAATAGGGTGGAAATCTATTAGGCAACAACATATTAGTTTATCCACTATGGAAGCAGAATTCTCGAGTTTATCATTAATGTGTACAGAATTGGTATATTATAAACAATTGTTAAAGGATATAGGAATTACTGTACAGGAGCCATTTATTGTGTATGAAGACAATCAATCTGCCATTAGTATGGCTAATAGTTTAGCTGTGAAAACAAGGTCGAAACATACTGATTTGAGATATCTGAATGTTAGACAATGTGTTCAAAATAAAATGGTTAAGTTGGAATACTGCATGACTGAACAGAATATTGCAGATCATTTTACTAAAGCGCAAGGTGCAATTAAACACAAAGAGTGTTGTGAAAACTATGGTTTAAAGATGTAAGGTATTATATATTGATCTACCCAAAGGGGAGAATGTTAGGTCTCTGACCATAACTAATATTGGATAGAACAATATATGTTTTAGCTTTTAACAGATATGTCTGTTTAGCTGAGATGTTGCAGACTGCCACAAGAGGGAGCTAGAGTTCACAGCTTATTTCTCTGGGAGTCCCTCTCTGTTTGTCTTTGGTCTCTACTACTTAGTGTGTTCTCTGCTACTCATTAGAGCAAGGCCTAGAGTATGTATGCTCTGCATTTCTCTCTGTGTTGTAGTTATGTATTATAGCTGAAATGTATTTGTACTGGATAATACTTGGATTGTCATTATGACTATTAAGTGTATGACTTTGGACTGTTTATAGGAACATGCTATTTCTTAAAGTAAACTTTAATTCAAGTTAGTATATCTGTGTGTGGCTGAGTACTTATTCACAACTGATCTCAATCTAAACGTTTCTGTATGCACAACCTTGGTAACACAAGGAATACTCTGCTAATACATTAACAGTTTCTTATACAAACAGGGACATCACATAACAGCTGGAAATCAGTGTTGGTTCCAGCAAAAAGAATATGTCTCAGAGTTACCGTATTTTTCAGTGTATAAGAAGCACTTCCCCCCCAAAAAAGTGGGTGGAAATGTCTGTGCGTCTTATAGAGTGAATGTTGCTGAAACCCCGCCCACTCTTCGGACTCTGCCTCCCAGCAATTTGCCTCCTTGCAGCAAACAGCAAATAGCCTGGTCAGCTTCAGCACAGCCTGATTTAGCATGAGCAGCTGACTGGCAGTTGGATCTGCCTCCTAGAATACCGCCAATCAGCTGTTCCAGGCTGAGGGGATCACCGCTGTCCATTGCCAACATCCACCACTGCCCATTGCAACCGCCGCCCATAACTGCTGCCTATCGCCACCGCCTATCACCCCATTTTCGCCCTCCACGTGCCCCATTTTTGGCCTTCACACATCCAATTTTCGCCCTCCACAAGCCCCATTTTCAGCCTCTGCATATCTCATTTTCAGCCCGTTCCGGGTGGCGGGGATAGATGGCAGCGGCAGCGGGGAATAGGTTGAAAACAGGACGCGTGGAGGCCGAAAATGGGGCACACGGAGGTGGTTATAGATGGTGATGGAGATGGGTGGCGACAGCGGCGATTGGTGGTGGTGACCCCGCAGCCTGGAATAGCTGATTGGCGGTATTCCAGGAAGCTGATCCAACTGCCAATCAGCTGCTCATGCTAAATCAGGCTGTGCTGAAGCTGACCAGGCTGTTTGCTGTTTGCTGCAAGGAGGCAAATTGCTGGGAGGCAGGGGCTGAATGGTGGGGGCCAGCGAGTGGGCAGGGCTTCGGCAACATTCACTCTATAAGACGCACAGACGTTTCCACCCACTTTTTTGGGGGGGGGAGTGCTTCTTATACACTGAAAAATACGGTAACTCTGAGACATATATTTTTTGCTGGAACCAACAATGATTTTCAGCTGTTATGTGATGTCCCTGTTTGTATAAGAAACCATAAAACTTTGTGAGGTGAGTTGGCCTGAAAGACAGTGACTGACCCAAGGTGAAGATCCTTCATTCTTCCACCTCAACTCCATCACATATAATAAAGAGCATAAGCGTTTCTTCTGAATATCCCATCCCTCAACCTGGGTGCATTTTGAAATAAGTGTTTCAACCACAAGGATTATTCGCCTGTTCAAATAAAACTTTTAAAGTATCATAACTTAAAACACTGCACTAGTTCTATAATATTTGTGCCTTAAATGTTTTACTATGACATAATCAAAAATTACATTTAATGTTACAACTTGAGGAAACAAAACTAATTTTTTTTCTAATCTTACTCTAAATTCAGGAATGGAGTTACTGTATCCAATTAGCTTAAGATCCCCAAATTAAATTTATGGTGTCCTTATTCATAACAATTACATATTTTATTATAAAATATGCTAGTCTCATTAAAGACACAAATCCAACTTTCTGTAATACATGTCTCCCTTATTTCTTTGCTTGTAGTAACTCCATTGACATTTCCAGAAAAATGCACAATTAGTGTGCTCAGGTTGTATCTCATTTTAGCTCTTAAGCATTCCATTAGTGACAATATTACTGATATCACAGCATGAAAGGGCAGGATTGTAAGTGTCTTATCTCCGTTCGTAAGAATAGGTTGCACTTCTGCAAAGATTTACTTTTCCTTTTTGCCATTCAAACACACAATTGTAAATACTGCACTGTTTTTCTTAAATGTCAATATTCTGTTACAAATGCATTAACAAATGCAGTGTAAATCTCTAGCCATTTAATCAGTAGGTGGCCTCTTTTTGCCTTACTTTTTCTTATAAAACATACTCAAGATTCTTTCTCGTCTTTTTTTAAAAAGCATTTGATGTTTCCTTAAATGGTTTAAAGCTTTCATATGCATCACACCCATCAGAATCTAGGTTTGGGGGGGGGGAGATATATTCTCAAGGAACAATTGTGCCCTCTAGTGTCCAGTTTTCCATAAGTAATTCTGTAAACCTATTCTATCTCAATAATTCGGTAAGTATGAGACAAACTCTTTTTAAGTGCTGAACTGCTAATGCAAGCATTTAAAAAGCAAATCATTGGCATATATCTGGGGAAAGTATTAAAAATAGTCTTCATAAATTTAATTTAAAATACCTATGTAATGGCCCCTACCATAACGAATAGTATCTTTTCATAAACTAGACTGGCATCCCAACTTTATTTTATTTATTTATTTATTTATTTATTTATTTATTTATTTTATTTATTTTATTTAATTTATTTATTTATTTATTTATTTATTTATTTATTTATTTATTTATTTATTTATTTATTTATTTATTTATTTATTTATTTTTATTTATTTTATTTGTCAAGCATATATGATTATAAGCAAAGTACAAACAGTAAAACATGATTGAATATATATGTAATATTACAAGCATGAATAAGAGTAAAAGAGGTATGAATATATGGGTACATTAGGACAGGAACGGTAGGCACAATTGTGCGCTTATGCACGCCCCTTACTGACCTCTTAGGAATGGGGTGAGGTCAGTGGTAGATAATAAGAGGTTGAAGTTTTTGGGGTTTGGGGAAGAAACTACTGAGTCAGGTAAAGTGTTCCAGGCGTTAACAACTCTGTTGTTGAAGTCGAATTTTTTGCAATCAAGTCTGGAGCGGTTTACATTAAGTTTGTATCTATTGTGAGCTCGTGTATTATTGCGGTTGAAGCTGAAATAGTCGTTAACGGGTAGGACATTGAGACGGATAATTTTGTGAGCTACACTTAGGTCAGATCGAAGGCGTCGGAGTTCTAAATTTTGAAGTCCCAAAATTTCAAGTCTGGTTTCATAAGGAATTCTGTTGTGAACAGAGGAATGTAATACTCTTCTTGTGAAGTATCGCTGGACATTCTCAATTGTTTTAATGTCTGATATGTGGTGTGGGTTCCAGACTGATGAGCTGTATTCAAGAATCGGTCTAGCAAATGTTTTGTATGCTCTGGTTAAGAGTACAATGTTACCAGAGAAGAAGCTGCACAAGATTAGGTTAACCACTCTTAAAGCCTTCTTTGCTATGTAGTTGCAGTGGGCTCTGGCACTTAGATCGTTAGAGATGAGTACTCCAAGGTCCTTTACTGAGTGAGAATCATCATCAAGGTCATGATCATCAAGTTTGTATTTAGTGTTTTGATTATTTTTGCCAATGTGTAAAACTGAGCATTTGTTGATAGAGATTGGTAGTTGCCACTTGTTTGACCATTCAGATATATAGTCAAGGTCTTTTTGAAGGGTTGTAGTATTATCTGTGGTGTTGAATAGTTGAATAGTTTAACTTTGATATTATGTTATAAAGCAGTAGTAACTGAGCTATTTTATAGGCCTTTGAGAGCTAACCTCTCTAATTATAGTGTGTACCTGTAGCATACAAAACTAGATGTACATATTGCTCCGTTCGATCGTTTTCTCTCAACTGATTGCTGTTATACTTTTATACATATTGGTTTTGTGTGTTTATGCTCGTCAATCTCACACATAAGATTCAGCAATCTACGTGTTTAATAAATAAATAAATATTGTTGCCACAAATGCAAGGAAAGAGGCTGAAGCATGGTTAAGTTTCAGGTTAAAACAGAAAATGGCTTTGAAAGTTGACAGCGATAGCTAAGGAAGCATAAAAGTGATAAAGCAGAACGTGAAGTGGGGGAATACCAGAGAGAGTATTTTAGGTTCTCTGTGGTAATGATTGTGCTGGCCCAATCATAAAAGTGAAATTTAGACCTTATAAATGTTCTTGAAAAACTAGGAGGCTGCAGATGTAGATGGCGGACCTGAAGGAACATTAAAATAAAGTTGCTGCAAGACTGCCTTTGTGCCTGATGAATGGAAGAGTGCCATTCACTACAGAAAGAAATGTAGCAAAATAAATGAAAAAACTATCAAGGAGTTCATTTCTGAAATGGGTTTGGCAAAATTCTGATAACAAGGGTTTCGAACTATTTCTAGCAGGACTACCATATCCTGTAACAGCTTTGTTCCCTATGCCATCCGTCTGGTAAGCTTGCAAGATTCTTTTTTTTTTTTGCCATGTACATGTATACATCCGAACTAGACCGAACTAGACTGTGGTTGTTTCTCTGTGTCACATAATATATGTGGGTACATGCATAATTTTCTATTTATTCATTCATTCATTCATTCATTCATTCATTTATTCATCCATCCATCCATCCATCCATCCATCCATCCATCCATCCATCCATCCATCCATTCATTCATTCATTCATTCATTCATTCATTCATTCATTCATTCATTCATTCATTCATGTTTATGTAGTGTATATTGGAAATGATGACCCTTTAAGAGCTGTATGCAATAGGGTACATTCAAAGTGACAATAAAGTAAGAATAGAATAGAATAGAATAGAATAGAATAGAATAGAATAGAATAGAATAGAATAGAATAGAATAGAATAGAATAGAATAGAACAGAATAGAATAGAATAGAATAACAGAGTTGGAAGGGACCTTGGAGGTCTTCTAGTCTAACCCTCTGCTCAGGAAGGAAACCGTATACCATTTCAAACAAATGGTTATTATTCTATTCTATTCTATTCTATTCTATTCTATTCTATTCTATTCTATTCTATTCTATTCTATTCTATTCTATTCTATTCTATTCTATTCTATCCAGTGTGCAAATGTTGATAAATTTTGGGAAGTGCAATGCCATTTTACATCAGGCAAGAGTTGTGTAAACTGGATTTTTGCTCTTCATCAGGTTGTTGACAAATGCTTGAATGGGTGAAAGACAGCTTATTGTATATCTATTGAGTTAGAAATGTCCTGTGATAAACGGAGTAGGTAACATTTTGCACAACTATGGAGATTAGACAATGGGTGAAGAAATTTTAAGGAGTTCAAATGCTGGTAGAAAAATCATAGATAGTATGTTGCAAGGAGTGAATATGGGGGAAAAACTCACTTAACAAATTTCTCACTTAGCAACATAAATTTTGGGCTCAGTTATGGTCTTAAGTTGAGAACTACTTGTAGTAGTTTTTAGAAACTTGCAAAATGGCCACTGCCTAGTGCCATTTCCAACAAAAAGGGAGAACTGAA